>JAPFRF010000011.1:34599365-34606865 GCA_029282475.1 Phrynocephalus forsythii
GTATCAGAGAAGGTGAGGAAGGTCAGAGGGGTGCTGTATGCTCACATGTGTTGATATGAGAAGATCAAAATCATCCTCATGATAATCCAGAACTTTGGGCTTCTGCTGGTAATATACATTTTGGGGGCTGCCACTTTCCTCCCCAAATTGTGCCATTGTAAACTTTTATTAAAACAGTCCTTCTTAGCAAGTCTTCTGACTCAAGTCCTTTCCCCTGCACTTAACTCAGATAAACATAAAGCAATTTTTATTACTGTTTGGGAGGAATTGCAACCATAAAATTGAATATCTTGCCGAAAATTCTCTCTCTTTCAAACATTTCCAATTAGATAAAAATACTTTTGAAGAACTGAATAAAATTACTCTAAGAATTCTATGGCTAAAGAAGAAAGCAAGGATTAAAACTTGAAAACTAAAGAGCAGCTAGAAAACTAAGGACTGATACTCCCACGGTGGTCACTAATTCAAATTTGATCAGCGTATAAAGACGATCTCAAATCACAAGGAATTTATGAAGAACAGCCACAATATGATAAAATATTTCTATCCTCGGAAGATGAACTAACTAAAAAACTTTACAAGCTTCTGCGAGAATGGGAAATGGAAGATGAGCAAGTGAAAGAAACAATGATATGTTGGGCCAAGAACTTTGGTTGTACAATTAAGTTGGAGAAATGGCAAACGTTATAGAGCAGGCATGTCCAAACTTCGACCCTCCAGATGTTTTGGACCACAACTCCCAGAATTCCACGCCTGTATTGCCAATAACAAACGACCGTGGGAGTTGTGGTCCAAAACATCTGGAGGGCCGAAGTTTGAACATGCCTACCATAGAGTATTAACAGCAAATTAACTCTGGCAATGTCTTATTTATAAAAGCTATATAAAATGTTTTATTGTTGGCACCTACTGCCAACTAAATTAGTGAAAATGTTCAAAAATCAGTCCAATAAATGTTCCTTAGGGGGCGTGCAACCCCACCCAGGACAGGGAGATGACCCTCTAACCTGTCCAGCAAAGCACCCACTAACTGCACTTCCATCTTGTCTGGATTGAGTTTCAATGTATTAACCTTTATCTAGTCCATTATCCAGTCTAGAAACAAGTACAACTTTAAGCCATGTTTGATCAGACTTACAGCAGGACTGTATTTTCCCATGTATAAGCTGACCCCACTTTTTCACTCCAAAATTACAGTTTGGCAGCCATATGATTCTCTCCTCAGCTTAGTTTCGTGTATGATGACCCTCAATTTTTAGTCTTATACACAGAAAAATACTGTATTTTCTCCACCTATGATCCAGCCATCTCCCCTCTGGCTTCATTGCCTGCAGTTCAGATTTATACTGAGATGTCCAGGCTCTGCCTATTTTATCCTCAACCCACTCACAGGCACACATTCAACATTTGAATAGTAAATGTGAACATGCACTACTTGATAATTCCACAACTTGTTGAACCAAAGCTGGCTGATGTCCTTAAATCACATTGGTGCTCACTGATAGATCCCTCCCATGCTGGTTCAAGCCACTCTGGGGAAAAAGTTTCCTTCTGCCTATCATAGACTGTATGCCATGAGGATCAGGAGGTGCCTAGGAAATACCAAAACCCAGATTAGCAGTTTGCCAACCTTCAGGAACACAGCTGACCAGTTTGTACCTCACAATGTTGCTGATAATAATGTAAGAACATCAGAAGAGCCATGCTGGTTCAGGCCAAAGGCCCATCTAATCCAGCTTCCTGTATCTCACAGTAGCCCCATCAGATGTGTCTGGGAGCACACAAAACTAGATATCTGTCTCCTGATACCACTCCCCTGCATCTGGTCCTTGAAGTACCCCAGTTTTAAGCCTGGAGATGACACATCTCTATTATGGTTTGTAACCTGTGATGGACTTTTCCTCCAGGAAATGTTCTGCTTGGTTTCAGAGTGAAGCCATTAGATTGTATCTCAAAGAAATACAAACAAGGAAACTGTCATTAAATCCGAAACATACTGTTTGAAGGCCACATCCCTCTAACAATTACAAGAAAAACCTGGGCTTCTGTGATTGCATTCCAATTACAGTGATACCTTGTATAACGGAATTAATTTGTTCCAAATGAAATTCTGTAAAGCAAATTTTCCTTTTTGAAAAAAATTCCCATAGGAATGCATTGAAAATGGCTTAATCCCTAATCGCGACCGTTTTTCTTTTGTACGGACTCACCCCACAGGCAATTTTGTTAAGTGATTTCTCATATCTCCAGAACTTTTTCCTTTAAGCAGATTTTCCGTTAAACAATGCTTGTTATATGAGGGTCCACTGTACAGTAAATCCCAAGAATCACTCCTGGTAGGGAACATTCAAAATGGTGAACACAGCTTCATTTTTATTTATTTTTTGGAGAGGGAGTGTGTGAGTCTTAAGACAAAGTCAACATCCATATTCAGTTGAGGACTCAAGCTCTGGAAGTATGTGCTTCAATCGAGACAGAATTGACAAATGGCAAGTACATCCTGGGTGTAAAATTATTCCTGTCAACATATGGTGCCTGCCTGCACCCCATTTCTACTGTCTGAAATGTTGGAAGGGAAGAATGTGCTTGTCCAGCACCTATGTATAAATAGGGGCATAAGAGGTAGAAAAGTGCCATTGGGGTTCCCTAATGATGAAGTCCCACCAGTATCTCATGTGTGGTTGAAACAGGCAGTTGGCAGCAGTACCTCTGAGAACTTTTGTCTTGTAGCATGAACTAGAGATGGGCACAAAACTGAAATATAGCATATTGTTTCATTTCATTTCTTTATACTAGTGTTATTAAAAGAGATGGGCACGAATAAAAAAAATGGTGTTTTGGTTTTTTGTTTGCCGTTGAGAGGTCCGTTTCATTTCATTTCCATTTTTATTTTTTGTTTTTCATTTTTCCGTTTCTACCTGCTTTTTGCACGATTTTTAAAGCATTTTCGTGTGGGGGCGTCCCCCAACACCCTAGACCAGAGGGAAAACACTAAAAAAAAAAATGGATGCTGGCAGAGACACAGTATAGACTAGGTACGCAGGGAGGCTGCAAAGGCAGCGGCGGGCGTTGCCCAGAGTGCAAGGCAGCCGCAGATTGACTGCACTGCAGGGCAGGGGAGGGTACTCACCGAGCGGTACGCAGGAAGCATGCACACAGGGAGGCTGCAGGACTGAAGCTAGAGTCGCAGAGACAGCAATCCCACCCTAACTCCCACTGGGGACTGCAAGGAGGACGGGGGCTGCCAGAGCTTTTTATGCCCTCTGTGGCTGCCAGACCTGCCCAGTCTGCAACCTGGGCATGCTATTGGTTGAAGTTGTCCAAGAATATACATGATCCCATCACATGGTTTGCCTCCATGTTCTGGCTGGAGTAGCGACATCCATTTTGTCATTCTTAAAGGGGAAATAAAAATACATCACGATGGGAGAAGACAAAAACAAATGTTTTAAGGACGCAAATCCCCTGGTAGGTAATACTTTCAAATAATTATCGCATTATCGCTGCATTTTTATGGTTGTCCAGGGCATTTTAATACCCAAGAAATCAATATTAGGCATCTGGGAGCCATTTTGGGTCGATGTCCCCTAACTCCCCTTAAAGGAAATAAATACAGTGATCTGAGAAAACACATAAATGCACATTATAAGGACCCCCCGGTAGGTATTATCAGACAGCATAAATAATTATCGCTGCGTTTTTATGGATGTCCAGAGCATTTTTTAACATTTAAAACAGCTCATTTCATTGCGCGTCGCCATTAACGAAAACGAAACGTAACAAACACAATTTTCGTGGTTCTGTTCGTTTCGTTTCAGTTTCATCACAAACATAGCGAAACAAATATGTAACGAAACAAATAACAAATAACGAAACAAACATGAAATGAAACAAATAACGAATAATGGAAACGAAAAAATGTTTGTTTTGTGCCCATCTCTAGTTATTTCATTTCGTTAGTAATGAATTTTTAAAGTAGTTTTGTGATGAAACGAAACGAAATGAAATGAAATGCTATGCTCCTCTGGGTCCTAGAGGCACCAAAATGGCAAGAGAGCTTCGTCAAGGTTTTCCTTTACGACCTTGAGGAAGATCTTTCTCTTTTTCTGAGCCAGCTACCAGAAATGGTAGCTGCCTCAGCTGGATGGATTCACACTCCCTCTTTGGCATCAAGTTTTAAATTTGGGGGTGATCCTGCACTCAGCCATAGGACATTGATTCAATGTATTGGTTATTGTGGACAAAGCTGCTGAGGTGCAGAATGCAGCAGCTAGATGGATTATGGGCAGTATGAAGTTTGAGCCGAGTTCTCCAGTTTGAGCCCATCTGCATTGGCCCCTGGTGCCTCTCCAAGCCAGGTTCAACATATTGGTTATCATGGACAAACCTGTTTGGGGCCTTGTTATTTATTTCTATTTTATTTATTTTATTTGTTAGATTTCTATAGATCACCAACTAGCAACAATGGCATTTTGGGTGGTTACCTGTCAAGAAGGCAAAGGATGGACATGACTGCAGGGGCAGAACTGAAGCCAGACAAGTAGGTGGGGCTTAGGCAGGAACCTTGGCAGAGCAGAGGTGGAGCAGAGGACACCAGCAGTGTTTAAAGGGACTGGGTAAGGCAGTCTCTACTGCTGCATTTCTAGACTGGTGGCTCCTCAGAGACCAATGTGGAAATCATCTTTCCTCTGAGATTTGTGTGTGCACGAACAAGAAATGAACAACATTGGGTGGCTATGTATATCTGGTCTGGTCCTAGCGACTATACTTCCCGCTACGAGACAAATGGCTATTGAATCATGGTAAGGAGCATTGGGAAATGGTGCCTCTGAGTGACACTGTGTGCATGTTACAGATGGGATGAAAAAGCTTTGAGGAAAAGAGACTCAATATTTTCCTAAAGCATCCAATAATATGAAACAATGCAACTTAGCTCATTTAGATAACAATGATTAAATTGTATTCAACAAAATTTAGTAACCGTACAGCCATGGGTTGATCTGATCAGGCTTCTTGGAGGAGCAAGAAGGTCCTAATTTTCTTTATGCCTGACTTCCAAAACAGGCTGGTTTCTGAAGGGGGATATGGTGCTGAACACGCTGTTGCAAAAGCGAAGAGGCAAGATGAAGATGTATTTACAATTGGTGATACAGAATTCACAAGGAAAGAAGGATGGATAATCCTCAAGTGGCTTGTTAGTAAAGGGTATGTGACAATGATCTGGCAACTTCATAAAATGTCCGTATCTTTTCTAAGTAGGCTGAAATGTTTTGTAAAAGAAATATACAAACAAACTCATAACAAGTAAAAGCTATGTGACCAGAGTACAATCTACTAGATTGGAAATTGTTGGCAGCATCAACCATCTCCCTAGAACGTCTGAATAAGGTAGAGAAAGCAATCCATTAAGACTTCTCTTAATGGGGCTTTCAGCTGTCATGCTCGGAGAAAGGCAAAAAATACAAATAAGTTCAGGCAGCTCATGACAAGGGGTAGGAGGAGGCGCTCTCTTGGTTTTGGGGGCGCCGTCCCAGTGCCCTGCTCCACCTGCTGTTTTTGCAAATACGAGAAATGGCTTCCAAGGGGAAAAGGAGGTGATTCATAGTGCAGAGATGTGGATCTTTGGTGTTCTGTTTCTGCCCATGCCAACAACTCCCAGATGCTCCCGTTGCCCCTTGTCACCTCCCAAGATTTTTAAACCTAGCGGGAACAGGGGAAGCCAAGAAAGAAAGGAGTATGTCACTAGACACGTGAGATTGTCCTTAGGTCCAGGTAGCCCTACTTTGGAGTTAATAAGCTTAGAGGAGACACTGAAAGCTAAGTTAGGCCAAGTCTTCTCCAGTCCAGGCCCTGTGGACATGCATTGCTTTGAAAGACAACACCCTGAATCCACACCACTCCATCTGGCAATCCGAATGGCAAAGGCAGAAGGAGCTGGGTGACAGGTCATCTTTTCAAGGGTACTCCATATTGTGCTTTGGGCGTTTGGGAATACTGCCCTCTTCCTGAAAAGCAGCACAAATCTGCACCAGTTCAGGGGAAGTGTTAAAATTATATTTAAATGTGACTTCTTGGAAAAGGAGAGATGAAGGAGGCAAGGAACCCCTGAATGTTTGTGGACTGCTCAACTAAGTTGTCTGCAATTTATTCATTTATTATTTCTTTATTTCTCTCTCTTTCTCCCCTCTCCCCCCCCCCCCGAAATAGCTATGTACTTCCTGAAGGTGTAGAGATTCCTGAAGATGTATAGATTTAGGTTGAGCTGTGGAGCAGAAGTCATTTAATTTTGGATGGCCACCTTTGACAAGTTAGCATACTCCGGCAATGCTTTCTAGCTTACATTTCTTTATTCCAAGCTGGCAAATGCTTAACTGATAAATAAAATGAATAAAATAAAATGAAGCCACTGAAACATTGACTGTTGCTTTCTTATTATTGTCCTGTTTGTCCTGTGGTGCTTTGTTGAGTGGTGGGAGTGGAGAGAGACAAAAGGAATAGGGTGGGATAGTAAAATACAGCATTCAAAGTATTTCTCAAAAGGATATACACAAGGTAATAAAGGAACTGGCACAAGCAAGGGATTCCTGCAAAAATGGTAAGGTGAAGTTAAAGGTTCCCCGTGCATATGTGTGGTAGTTGTGTCTGACTCTAGGGGTGGTGCTCATCTCTGTTTTTAAACCAAAGAGCCAGTGTTGTGCAAGTCTATGGCCATGTGGCTGCAAGGCTGAACGCATTTTTGCACACAGAACACTGTTTACCTTCCCGCTTTTTACAGCAGTACCTATTTATCTACATTCATTTACGTGCTTTTGAACTGTTAGGCTTGCAGGAGCTGGGGTTAACAGTGGGAGCTCCCTCCACTGCGTAGCGCCTGGGATTCAAACCGCTGATCTGCCAACTTGGCAGCTGACAGTTTCAGTGCTGTAGGCCACTGAGCCACCACCACCACACACAGAAAAGAACAGTACAAGGATGCTAAAAACAGCTCGGTAGAAACATCTAAGTCTACTCAGGCATTCTTTTATTCAGGTGATGAAGGGGAAGAGAAGGTACACAATAGGAGCACCTTGTTTTACACAAGCCCACTGCTTACATAGACACTGTCCTTCCATGGGAGGGGTACATATCTTCAGTGGAAGGCCTAGTATAGCTTTCAAGATGAGATCATCTACCACTGGGACAGTCAGGTCACCACCGCTTAAAGGAGACATAGGGAGAACAGCTTTTATCTGGTCTCGTCTCATACAATGCCAGCAAAAGGTTTTGAATGATGGGGAATGTAAAGCTACTGCTATTGATCACATTTGAGCAAAATGTGATTGGATTCCCATTTTGGGATTCAGAGTCCAGCTTTCATGGCTGTGTTGGCATTTCAAGCACTGCTGCCACTATCATGGGAACATTTATTAAAAAAATTATAACATTTAACATTTATTTGTAAAAATTAAACATTTTACAGTCACCCCCTGCCATATCGCGGTTCAGGTACTGCAGTCCCAC